>CM039509.1:7886902-7897974 GCA_022432975.1 Begonia masoniana
TCGATTTCTATGTCAACTTTCAAATTGATTACACATGTGTTTCTTGTCATAATGAGAAATAAGTAAGATGTATTAGATGCTAATAATTTATACTAATTGAAAGTTTTTTACAAGTTATTATTCAATTTGTATGTGTAACAGCCCCGAACCCACCTGGCTCGCGAAGCGCTACTTTGCTAACCAAACCGTCGGCGTTTAAAACATCGTTTAAAATAATTTTCGTAAATTTTATGATTCGTTTTTTCGGGTTTTTCGAACCCAGAAATTTATGGGAAAACGGGCTCAAAATACGTTTTAAAAATCCCGTCGGGAGCGGAAAATGTCCGGTCACATATGGTAGAAAAAAAGGAGAATTTAAATTTTTAAAAAATCAGCCCAAATGGGCGCTGGGCCCGCGCGCGCCTGCGCCCCCCCGCCCCCCTGGGCGCGCCCCGCAGGTTGCCCATTCCCGATCGTGGTGTTGGGCCCAGCGATCTGGCCCGCTCGCGCTAATTTTCACCAAAATTGACCCCGTCCGCGATCGATCGTGAACCATGCCCGTCGTCTGGCCGGCTTGGTATGTTTTCGACCAAAAAAACGTCCCAAAAAACCCCGTTTTGAACTTTTCTCGACCTTTCCCCCGCCTTTCTACACTTACTAAAAGTCCAAAAACCAAAACGATTGCCCTCTGGCCATCAATCATCTGGTATTCAAATATTGTGATGTTGTAATTAACGTGAAAAATTATATGTAAATTATACTACTTAATGAATGTTACGATTAGGAGCTAGCGCAATGACAGCAGGTGAGGGTAGTTTGTAGGCAAAGGAGGTGTATGATGTTAGAATGTACGTTTATAGTGTTTTAGTTTAGTCGGTTTCCAATCTTTAGTTAGCACACTGTTCAATGCTCATGATGAATCCCTACTGTATGTGCTTGTAAAATAGGTTTCGATACTAAAAACGAATAGGAAAAAAGATTTTCTCAGAACTGCCATTGTCTTCACCATCTTCTTCATCTCCTCTGTTTCTACTTTACGTTCACGAATTGAATCCAAACTTTGTATCAGAGCCAGAGAATGACTTCTGCTAACGCAACAGTACCCTCCTCCCCTTCGACTGTCATGTCTCCTTCTCTGCCCCAATTTCTATCTGCAAACCGAACCTTAATAATAAAATTAGACAACTCGAATTACCTGATATGGAAAGTTCAGCTACTAAACGTGGTTTTCGCTAACGGCATAGATACCATTCTTGACGGCAGCTATTCCCCACTCCCATAGTTTCTGGATAACCTCTCTTCTCAGCTCTATCTGGAGTTCAGTTCATGTCAGCGTTTAAATCCGCTCCTTATGAGCTGGATCTTCGCTTCTCTCTCGGAGGAGCTCCTTCCCCAAATCATTTTTTATCCTACTGCTTGCGAAATGTGAACAGCTCTTGCCCGACGATTTGCATCCTCCTCTTTAGCCGGAATCACATACTTGCGACGCCAACTTCACTCTCTCTCAAAAGAAGGAAGTTCTGTTTCTCAATATATCCAGAAACTCACCTCCCTCTGCAACACTCTGGTGGCCATTGGAGAACCCGTCTCCTACAGAGACCAAGTCATATATTTCCTCAACGGACTGTGCCCTGAATACAACTCGTTCATCACCACCATCACTAATCGGCCTGACGAACCGTCTCTCGAAGACATTTACTGCCTCTTATAGAGTTTTGAATTTCGTCTGGAGAAAAAAAACTCTGTTGGCTATCTTTCGATCCCAACTCCGATTCTTGCTCAGACAGCAGTTCAGCGCCCTTTTCGACAAGGATGGGTCCCTCGGCTGTCTGATTTCTCTGGTTCCAAACCTAGCGCTTCGCCACCCTTTCCATCATCAAGGGTTCGGTTCGAACCAACTGGCCTCACAACCATGGCGACCGGACCGGCCCAACCATCGACCCAAATGTCAGATTTGTAACAGGCTGGGCCACTCAGCCCTAGCCTGTACCACAGGTTAAATACCTCCCACAGGTCTGGGCCATCAAACCCACCACATCAATCCGGCCCAACTCCTTTCAACCACCATGTCCAAGCCAACTATATCCTAGCACAACCTCCCGACTCACTTGTCTACACCCAAACCCAGAACCCATATTACCAACCCGACCTGTCTCCCCCCTTTAGTTTTCAAGAACCAACCACCGATCGTCCTGTTTCTCCTCGAGCTCTCACTGCGGTTTGTTGCCGACACCTCCGGTTGCCAGGCCATGGGTTCTCGATTCCGGCGCCACTCATCACTTCCCTCCACACTCGACTGCTCTCCTCCATCCTCAGCCATACTCAGGCTCCAATCACGCTGTAACCGCCGACGGTAAGTTGACTAAAATTCTGCATACTGGTTTTGTTGTCATTCACACTTCTCTTCGTCCCCTTCACTTACCTACTGTTTTTCATACTCCACAATTCTCTCACAATCTACTTAGTGTCAGTAAACTTTGTCTTGAAAATTCGGTTTATGTTGAATTTCATGCTCATTGTTTTTTTGTCAAGGACCGCATATCTCATCAAATCCTCCTTCGAGGTTTCCTCAATGATGGCTTATACTAGCTTCAACCTACCACTGTTCGTTCTCTGTCCGCCAACGTGCCACCTTCAACACCTCCCTTGTCTCAAATTTGGCATTTTAGATTAGGACATCCGGCTATGTCTATTTTGCACCGTGTATTAAACTCTTGTAATGCTCATTTTGTACAAGCTGAAATGCCAAAATTTTGTACTTCTTGTCAAATGAGTAAAACTCAACGTTTGCCTTTTCAAAATTCTGATTCTCATGCTCGTTCTCTATTTGAACTAGTGCATACTGATGTTTGGGTATCGTCTTCTATCCTATCTGTTACTGGTGCTCATTATTTCCTGTTATTTGATGATGATTGCACTAGGTACACATAGTTTTTTCATTAAAATTAAAAAGTGAAGTTCACACCATTTTTGTGCAATTTCACTGTTTTGTTCATACTCAATTTGGTTGTCTTATAAAGGTTGTCCAATCCGACTGGGGAGGGGAGTTCCAATCTCTCTCTAGCCTCTTGAAGTCTCTAGAGATCCATCATCGCGTCTCGTGTCCATATACTCCAAATCAAAATGGTCGAGTAGAGCGTAAGAATCGTCATGTCGTAGAAACAAGTCTTGCTCTACTCTTCCATTCCTCAGTCCTGCATCACTTCTGACCTTTCGCCTTTGCTACGGCTACCAGTCTCATAAATTTGTTACCAACTCCCATCCTTAAAGATAAATCTCCTTTCGAGTGCTTGTTTAATTCTATTTCGGATTACACCTCTCTGCGTGTTTTCGGCTACCGGTGTTTTTCTTTTCTTCGCCCATTTAATTAACATAATTGCAGCCTCGTTCGCTTCCATGCCTGTTTTTAAGGCCTAATCCTCATCACAAAGGCTATCTATGTCTAGATCCTAAATCAAATCAATTGTACATTTCTCGTCATATTAATTTTGATTAGTTGAATTTTCCCTTTTCATCGTTGACCATCCCTCCTACTCCCAAATCTTCTTTCTCACTACCAATTCTCCTTAATCTCATACCCCCTCTCCCCACCACGACCATCGGTCATCTAGTTCTTTCTACTTCCAACTCATTATCTCCCACTCAAATAGAACCATCCACATCTACATCTACACCACTCCCTACCTTCTCTTACTACCCTCCTAGCCTCAACCTCACTCCTAATCCTCCTATTCCTAATATTCATCCCATGCGAACCAAAGCCAAAGCCGGTATCTTGAAGCCTAAAGCCCTTTCACTACAATCCTCCCTCGAACCCAAAATCTTTAAACAAGCCTCCAAACATCCACAGTGGTTAGTTGCTATGCAAGAGGAAATAGCAGCCTTCAATGAAACTCATACCTGGACACTGATTACCTCTCCACAAGGGGTCAAAATCATTGGATGTAAGTGGATTTTCAAAACCAAGCTCAACTCTGATGGCACACTCAACAGGTATAAGGCTTGTTTAATGGCAGAAGGCTATGATCAGACAGAGGGCATAGATTATGAAGAGACTTTCAACCCAGTTGTTAAACCAACATCTGTTCGCACTACTCTCTCTTTAGCCATCTCCTCTAGCTGGGTCATTCGGCAAATGATGTAAGTAACGCGCTCCTCCATGGTGATCTAACTTAAACAGTTTTTATGCAGCAACCTCCAGGTTTCATAAGCTCTTCTTATCCTTCTGCTGTATGCCGATTACACAAAGCCCTCTATGGCCTCAAGCAGTCTCCTAAAGCCTGGTATACTAAACTATACACAACCTTATTAGATTGGGGTTTCTTAGCATCAAAGTCAGATTCATCGCTATTTATTCATCGCCGACCTTCCTTGATTATTATTATGCTCGTATATGTCGATGACATAATCCTGATTGGTAACTCTTTCTCTCTGCTCAATCAACTTTTTGTCTACTTGAACTTTAAATTTAAGGTGCGGGATCTTCGATAGTTATCATTTTTTCTTGGGATTTCTGTAACTTACACATCTACTGGTATGAGTCTCTCGTAGTCCAAATACATCTCTATGCTACTGCAACAGATTAACATGGGCTCCTGTAAACTTGTTCCTACTCCAATGGTTTCAGGCCCTATTTTGTCCAAACATTATGGTACCATCCTCCCTGATGGTTCTTGTTGACTTAAATAGTGTTTAAATCTAACTATGTTTTTTATGTTTGTGATTAATATGAAATATATAAACTGAATAATTGGATTACTGTGTTTATTGCATTTATCTGAAATTACCCTTTGAAAAAGGATATTATGTTTCTGACGTTTTTGGTTAAGTGTTATTAATCTGACGCATTCGTCCAAACGAAGAACAATTTATTTGTCAAAAGTTATTAGTCCAACGCAATCGTCCAAAGTACTCGTCCGACGCGTAATCGTCCAAAGTACTCGTCCGACGCGTAATCGTCCAAAGTACTCGTCCAACGAGCAAGCGTCCAAAATGTACGACAGAACAACGAATTCATGCGAAGCATTAGTCCGACAAGCATTCGCCCAAACTCATTCGTCCAAACTCATTCGTCCAAAGGGCGAACATCCAGAGTCTTGACGACCAGAATATTAAAGACCGCGAGTGATAGCGACTCCAGATCTCAACGTCTATTTTTCTGCGTACGGATGCTCTCCAACGGTCATATTTTTGTACGGAAACAAGGAGCCTTCTGAATGAGATGCGGATTACAGACAAGAGTATATAAAGAAAAATGAAGCTCGGGAGAAGAACTTTTTTCCAATCTTTTGAACAGTCACTCTGAACTCCTACGAGCTTACGCGATAACCTCTGTTTACACCTCTCTAGATCATAACTTGAGATTTAGCTTTTGAGAGAGTGTAGCCTTGTGCTCAATATCTTCATTTTGTAAAAACTGTAAGGTAGTGGATTGACGCCCGTGAAGTTCAATCCAGAAGTGTAAAGGCAGTAGATCGACGCCCATGAAGTTCGATCTAGATTTCTCGTGAGGAGAAGGAAAGAATCTTTAAGGGGGAGCCTTGGAGCGTGGAAGTAGGCAGGATTGGCCGAACCACGTTAAAAACTTCGATGTCAATTTATTTCTCTCTCTTACTTTAACTTGCTTGCTTGTCTGCTATAATTTTAGTAATTGCATACAAAAAGAGTAGATAAAATAAACCTAATTTGCATTCTTAAAAATGATTAGGTTAAGAAATTTCTAATTCATCTCCCTCTTAGACAATAACGGTCCTACAGTTCTCTCTACCGCAGCGTTGTTGGTGCTTTGCAATATTGCTGTCTTACTAGACCTGACATCGCTTTTGTCGTTAACAAAGTCTCATAGTTTATGCATTACCCTTCGGATGTTCATTGACAAGCCGTTAAACGGATTTTCCAATATCTTCAAGGTACCTCTTCTTTGGGTATCTTGTAACGCCCCGAGTTCTCTGAACCCGGTTTGTCACCCTTAAACCCGAATATTACTAAAAAAAACTTGGACCAAATTTAAAACTTCGATCAAGATTCAAAATTTGGAAATTTGATAAAAACATAAAAACTTGCAGCGGAAATCGTTTAAACAAAAGTAAATTAAACAAAACCATGTTAAGATAATCGTTGGGAATATTAAGAAACAATGGTTAAGAAGCAAAAGGTTTTAACTCGTGAAAATAGTTAAAGATACAAAAGTCAATTTCATCGACCGCCTGAACAAGGTCAACGAAAAGGGGGGAAGGCTATTTGAAGACATCCACCGGTCACTAAACGACAAAACATAAGATTTGTCATCCGGTCAGTCTAACAAAAGACATCCACCGGTCATAAAACGACAAAATACATCCTTCATCCACCGGTGACCTCAGCTAGATGATCTCCTTCATCCGATCGACGTGTCATTACATCATCCGGTGAAATAAGAGGACATCATCCGGTGTACATGTGCTCCTCACGTGAGCAATTAAAACATAGCCCGTGATAAACCCACTTCAAGTCTCACCTCACCCGAGCACTAGACGACAAAGAATATGGACATCGCCCGGATCACTAGAGACAAAATAATAGGACAATCGCCCAGTCACTAGACGACAAAATAATATGGACATCGCCCGGTCACTAGACGACAAACAAAACACTTATATCACCCGACGAGCAAAACACCCGATATCACCGGATGACTAAAATACTCGACATCATCCGATAGACATAAAATTACATCATCCGGTGACTTTACTGAAGTCATCTTCCGATGAAAAGAAACACAACACTATCTACAGAAAGGAATTTACTTGCTTCTCCAAGACCATTCGGAAACAACTCAAACCGTAGCATTAATCAAATCCAGTAAAAATCAACATTTAAAACTCAACAGATTACTAGTATCAGAAATCTCAAAACATATTCAAAATGCTAAAATTTCTACTGTCATGAAAACTCAACATACTCAGACTAAATCATTATCAACTAGACCTCAACAACTGCTGACACCAGTTAACCCGCCTCATCAATTTACCAAGCCGAGACATGGATGTACTCCTCCAACCACTTCTAATCATCTGTGCATTCAGGAAATTCACCTGCGGTATCCTCAACACCTACATCACAAAACTCATCTATTAGCCTAATGCTAAGTAAGTAAAGCAATAATGAAATGACAAGCTGGAACATGAAACCTAAATATGCAGTTTCTACTTTCTCATCTCAGTTGCACATCGTTTGTCTACTGATCAGATCCCTTGATTGCCCTTGGGAGTGGGATCAATTCTCCCAATGCTATACATCCTCATAATCAGTTAAGGGGTGGATGAAGTCCCTTAACCGCCAATGCAGTTCAATCTGTATACATCCTCTTCATAAGTTAAGGGGTGGATGAAGTCCCTTAATAGCTAATCTGATCCCTCAGACCTCTTGGGAGTGGGATCAATTCTCTCAATGCTATAAATCCTCATAATCAGTTAAGGGGTGGATTAATTCCCTTAACCGCCAATGCATAAATCCTCATAATCAGTTAAGGGGTGGATTAGTTCCCTTAACCGCCAATGCAGTTAAATCTGTACTCGCCTTACCATAATATTACATGAAAGTTCATTTTCGTATTCTTTCAAAAACATGATGCATAACATACAGAAAATACTCAAACATGCATAAACCTACTGTTTTGTGATGTAGGCCCGAAGGCACACACAATACTTCACTTACCTGGGCTCTTTAGCAATACCGTGTCTTCACTTGAATCCTTCCTCACCTAAACATTTCATAATTAAATGTTAAATGCATCCTGAATAACCTAAACTCAAAGCTGGTAAAATCCTAACTAAAGAAATCATTCATGGATACTAGTTCAAGCCTCTAAGTCTTATAGTCAAGCACCTAGTGTGCGTAGCTTAACCCTCACTGGCCCTGATGGCATTAGTGTACTAAAACTACCAGACTCATACTAATGTCAGATTCTTAATCCTAACATTAACAACACCTAGAATCCTATCACCAATGCTATAAATCAGAAAACTCAATAATATTACCATCATTCTCACATTTGTCCGATTCTAAATCTCCAAGCACCAACCAATAATCATTCAGAAATCTAAGGAAGCTAGTTAGGAATCCTGTTCTTCGTGCATTCTCCGATTCAACACTAAACCCGAACTCCGCTCACTCACAGCATTATCAAAAATACACACATTGCACTCTCTCTGCTATCTAGCCACTAAAATCTTCAAGAAACGAAGAGAAAACTTACCTAGTTTGAGGAATGAAGATCGGAGAGGAAAATCGCCTGGAGCTCTGCTGAGCTTGAGCTGAAAACCGAGAGAGGAAAATGAGAGAACAGTGGCGGCTAAAAAGCATTAAACCCAAAACCTCTTTCCTTAAATACGTTATCCAAAATAATATCTCAAATTACCATCATGCCCTTGCTCATTCCTTTATTAACCTAATCACTATTTCTTTCAATTTCATCCATAAAACATTCACTATAATTTAACAAAGTAAATTTGGTTTAAATGGAACCGGGTGTTACATATCTTCTTTTCGCTATCTTCATCGTGCAATTTGACATGTTTTACAGATGCCGATTGAACATCCTGCCCAGATGACCGTAAGAGTACCAGTGGATTCTGTTTTTCTTGGGCTCCAATCTTATCTCTTGGTCTTCTACTAAACAAAAGGTTGTTTCAAGATCGAGTACTGAATCCGAATATCGCAGTGTTGCAAATGGCACAGTGGAAGTGTTATGGCTCCAATCTCTACTCAAAGAATTGGGCGTTGTATCTTCTGAGGTACCCCTTATACTCTGTGATAATCTGAGTGCAACGTACTTGGCCTCCAATACAGTTTTGCACTCTAAATCCAAACACATGGAGATCGACTTTCACTTTGTGCAGGAAAAAGTTTTACAAAAGACTTTGTCAGTAAAATTCACTCCTTCAGAAACTCAACTTGCAGACGCTTTCACAAAGTCTCTTCTGCCATCGTCTTTTTCGACATTTCTGTTCAAAATCTTCGACATACGCCCTTGTTCTTGAGGGGCGATGTTAGAGTGTGCGTGCACAGTGTTTTAGTTTAGTCGGTTTCCAACCTTTAGTTAGCACACTGTTCAATGCTCATGATGAACCTCTACTGTATATGCTTGTAAAATAGGTTTCGATACTGAAAACGAATAGGAAAAAGGATTTTCTCATAACCGCCATTGTCTTCACCCTCTTCTTTCTCTTCTTCATCTCCTCTGTTTTTACTTTACGTTCACGAACCCAATCCAAACTTATGATAGTGTATCTTTTATTTGATGAGAAGGGAAGGCAATTGATTGCAACCTCTTTCGACCCATTGGGGACAAAGCAAAGTAGGTGAAAAACCAACTTTAGGCTTGCTACAAGCTGGCCTCAGGGACTGCGGTCAGCAGTCGCTTCCCCTGTAGTCATCAACTCGTTGTTGACAGATCCGATCAGGTGCTCATAATATGGAGTAAAAGGATTCGAACCTTTGCATTAGACTACATTTTTGCTGATGTTCAATGAAGATACGATGCTTAACTTCACAAAACAAAAAGAAATTAATTATGTTTGGATAGTAGCTGTTTTCATGTAATATACAAAATGCCCATTCTCCCCATTAATGACTCAAGTTCTAAGGACCCACCTCAAAGAAGTGCTTAAAACATGCATCAATTCATATTCCATTTTTATATTTGGTCAAATCTATGTTATTTGGACAATGAGATGAATCTTCTAACTTCTTCCCCCCATACTGCCCTAGTGTTGACTCCGTCGGCAATCAAAAACTTGTTGTTTATCACCAAGAGTTGGAACATTGTATCTGCGGTTTTCATGATCAAACTACACGTTTCTTAATCAATATCACGTAATTGTTTTATTCTATAGAAGATCGGATCCATGAAGATTAATTTATGAATATAATTAAGATTGGATGAAGTGAAACCAAGCCACCAAGTGTGTGAAAATGATTAATAGGAGGAGCAAGTGAAGAAAGATGAGTAAGAAAACACGTGATGGCAGCATTAAATCTCACTAGTTTTAAATAAGAACATGGCGACCACTGTCTTGCATGTCCAAGTTTTTTAAGTTTTTTTTCGCAGTATACACGTGTAGGATCATCATCTAAGCAAATAAATGAATCAAATCGTGCGCACGAGTGGCTTCATTATTCATTACAGTTCCATGTCTACTCCGTCTCTTCGCCTGTGTCTCTTCGACTCAGTCGGCAGACCTGTTTAGGTTTATTATTAATCGTTTTTTTACTAATTTGTGACGATGATTCAACATCATAAGTTTCGTAACTTCCATGAATGAAAATAATTTGCTCATAATCGTTGAAGATACTATTTTTAAATAAAATTATATAGATTGGAAAGAGCATGGATTTATGGAAATTGGTTGTACCTTGTTATGTGTCTTCACTTGGCTCAATGTGTGTTTAAAAGTCTAAGATGCTCCCTTCTTCCCAGGGGTGAGCAAGATCGAACCGAAGAATGAGATCCGGACCGGACTACTAGTTTCGGTTCAGTTTTAGTTCTAAAAATAGAACTCCATGGAAAATGGTCCAGGTCTAAAATTTTTCGAAATTCCAGACTGGACCGAAACTTTAATTCAATAGCCATTTAAATTACACTTTCTTAGTATTGCTGTTCTTTTTATATCTCAATGATACAGTAGATAATTTAAATAAAAAATCAAAGATTTAATAGAGGATACAAAAATAACAAAAAATTATACCACCCAATTTGAGAAGTAGACAATTTCACCTGTCCTTAGAGGAAATTTTAATTTTTTGTATTGTAATTTACTGTAAAAAAAAATTGATGGGAGAAACCGGGATCGGACCTGGACCTGACCGAAAATTTCGATCTGGTTCTGGGATTTAGGAAAAAAAATCCCGAATCTTTCGGTCCAATCCAATTTCGACTCGAAACTAGACTACTCCGGACCATACTCACCCCTACTTCTTTCTCTCTTCTATATTATCATTTTAAACACATTTTATCAATCAGAACATCCCCAAAGAATTCTTCGTTAAAATCCCAACAATATACTTCAAATTAAAAAAATATAAGAGAACTTGCGATCTTTTTTTTTTTTTTT